>CAEGAD010020846.1:0-23812 GCA_903067055.1 Poeciliopsis paucimaculata | reverse complement strand
TAAATTAAATCTCCGTTTGTTGCTCATCTCTGCAGTGCAGCAGATTTAACTCATCCTGCAGGGCCGGTCCAAGGCTGTATGAGACCTGGGGCAGAATCTGACCGAGGGGCCCCTCTTGCTGCTAAACCATCAGAACCTCTAGCAGCTTCTGTTGGATTTAATCTGGGAGATTAAAGGAGATTAACTGGCCAACCTAAAAATAATCAGTTATAATCGCAGTTTATTAATTTGTATTTGTGAACAAACAGCTCAAACTCACAGCATCAAATTGCTGCTAACAAAACAGTTTAACTATGAATCTTGTTCTTTGACCTTTTACACACTTGCCAGCTCCGTAAAATCTTTTAAGACTAGTTCTGGGTTTAAATAGTTTCGCTGGCGATGTTTTCCTGTAGCATACAATAACCCAATAATAGGTTTACATTTCCTGTCTATTTAACATCTTTTAATCCAAAAACGCGGCGGGCCGCCCCGACCACCGGGCTGAGCCGGTTTACTGTAGGAAAATTTGTCATTATAACATAAAAGTTTGAGGTTAATGATTTGTGTGATTTTAATCAGTTTTTTCTCGCTGCAACACGTTACAGCATAACTTCATAACAGGACAATTTCTCATGAAAATAAACTTGTTTTATGCTGTTGCGAGATGAAGATGTTGTTTTAATGGTTTTTGGTATTTGTAGCTGAACCCGCTGACATTGTGTTTGTCCTCAGCTGGAACCTCCCGGGTCCCGATAACTACGCCCTGCAGTACGCCGACGGAGTCCAGATGTACATCACAGAGTCGGTCAGTCTCACCGCAGCGCCAACATGGCCGCTTCATCCTCCTCCTCATCCTCATCATCAGACCAGCTGACTCTAACAGTGTGAGATGATGATGATGATGATGGAGCAGGAGGAAGAAGCAGGTGTCTGCTGGCAGATGTTCCTGGTTCTGGGCTGAATCTGTGGATCCGACCAGAAGTTTCGGTTCTGGAGCCGCTGGAACATCTGCAGCAAAGAAACTTCCTGACTTCCCTCTTCTGAGACTTTTGCTTTTATTTCATTGTAAGAATTATTTTAGTGTTTTAATGAAGTGATGGAGCAGCAGCAGCTTGTGGCTCTACAGTTGAACTCATGATCTCTGCTGCTGGTAAACGCTGTGCTCTGCTTCCAGAACCGCCTGGACATCAAGAACGGCTGCATCCTGCGTCTGACCAAAGCCCCGGTGAGTCTCGGGCTCACCCGACCCGACTTCCTCAACTAATGCTGGAGAATCTGACCGAGGATCTGGAACGGCAGTCAGTGATCTGAAGAACCAGATAGATCATGTTCTGGAGGTTCTGATGGTCCCGGTTGGTTCTGTTCTCCTCTCAGAACTCGGCGAACGGTTTTGGTCGGGGAAAGTTTAATCCGATGTGAGGATCCGGTCCAGAGTTCGAAACAGATTCTCCAAGAAGAGTGTCCGGCATTCAGAACCTCCTGTGAACGGATCAGAACAGTAGCTGCTTAGTGTTAGAACCAGAACCTGATGATCCAGGCGTGGAGGCGCACCTGGCACACGCTGACCTCTATCCCTGCGTTTGACCCCAGGGTCGCTGTGCCGATGACCTTCACAAGGGCATCCAGAGCTCGGACGGCGGCGTGCGCTGCGACTCGCTGAAGGAGCTGGCGAGCGTCTCGCGGGACGTGACCTTCGCTCAGGAATTCATCAACCTGGACGGACACAACCTGCTGGTCCAGATAGTGGAGGACTCCAGAGAGTGAGTATGAATGTAGTCTCTGGTCCAGAACCGTCTCAGAACCAGGATCCTCACCTGGACCAGAACCGCTCCAACAAAACATCAACAACAGGTGGTCCAGAAGAATCAGAACCAGGCCGGAGGTCGGGGTTCAAGACAGGAACCACCGCTGACCCAGAGGAAAAAACCCCCCACCTCAGACGGACCAAAGGCGTCCTGATGATCCCAAAGACTTCTGGGAAATATTCTGGGGACTGATGAGACCGAACTGGACCTGAAGGACGGTTCTGAACCCGTTCCATCTGGTTCTGACCGTCGATTTTACCTCACTGGACTGAACAGCGCCTGTTAGCCGCTACAGCTAGCCTGTTAGCCGCTACAGCTAGCCTGTTAGCCGCTACAGCTAGCCCGTTAGCCGCTACAGCTAGCCCGTTAGCCGCTACAGCTAGCCTGTCTTTAGCTACAGCTAGCCCGTTAGCCGCTACAGCTAGCCCGTTAGCCGCTACAGCTAGCCCGTTAGCCGCTACAGCTAGCCTGTCTTTAGCTACAGCTAGCCCGTTAGCCGCTACAGCTAGCCCGTTAGCCGCTACAGCTAGCCCGTTAGCCGCTACAGCTAGCCTGTCTTTAGCTACAGCTAGCCCATTAGCCGCTACAGCTAGCCCGTTAGCCGCTACAGCTAGCCCGTTAGCCGCTACAGCTAGCCTGTTAGCTATTATGACCAAAGGTTCTGCAGCATAATGTTGTGGAGGTCCTAGTCAAAGTTGGGACTTTTTCTGATGAAAAACTCTCTAATGAAATCAGCTCAGCAGGTCAAAGGTCATCCAGTGACTTTAAAGACTCATGAGGTCCTGATGTCACAGGAAGTGATGTCACCGGTAGCTGTGTTTGTTGCAGGAGCAACCAGATCATGACTCACACGCTGACCGGCTTCATGGAGCTGATGGATCACGGCATCGTTTCCTGGGAGAATCTCTCTGCCGTATTCATCAAGAAGGTTCCTCCTCTTCCTCCTCCTTTACCCCTTCTTCCTCCTCCTCCTGTTTCTCCTCCTTCCTCCTGATTGTCTCTCCTCCCGACAGATTGCCGGGTTCGTCAACTCCTCGTCCACAGACGTGTCAATGCAGCAGGTGTCCCTGGACATCCTGGAGAACATGGTTCTGAGCAGCCGCCAGCTGTTCCTGCAGGTCAAGCAGGAGGTCACCATGGAGAGGCTGGTCGCCCACCTGCAGGTGTAAGTTGAACCGGGCCGGTTCTGACCCGGCAGGAGTTCCTGCCCCTGACTGTCTCTCTCTGGTGTTTCAGGGCGAACCAGCAGATCCAGACCAAAGCCATGGCTCTGCTCATGGCCTTACTGCAGGCGGCTGAGGACGCAGACAGACAGGTACCGGTACCGGTACTGGTGTTGATGTGTGACCCGGATCAGAGTGGAGTTTATGCAGATTAATAATCCAAGTGACGTTCATGTAAACATTAACGATACATTCGGATGATTTAATATGAATATTTTTGGACCCGGTCGGCCCGTCTCTGAGGGGCCTTCTGTCCCCTGTTGTCCTCAGGCAACAGTTGCTCCTTTCATTGCTCTGGATGTCTCTGTTCAGAGGCTGCCGCCCCCTGCTGGCAGGACGTGTCTCTGCGCCGCAGTTACACGTCTCTTCTTCTTCTGTTCCAGGAAATGTTCGCCTTCCTGAACAAAAAGAACGTCCGTCAGTACATCTATAAGGTGAGACGTTCCGCCGTCCCCAGATGGCGTCCCTCACACGAGGACGGGACGCCGGGGGTCCTAACCCTAACCACAACGTCCCGTCCTAATGCGTCCCGTCTGTGTTTGTCTCCAGGACATCATCCTGAGCTCCAGTCCGGTCCAGGATGAGATGGCCCACTACCTGTACGTCCTGCAGTCGGTCACATTGAACCACCTGGAGGCGCGCATGAGGACGCCGCTGGACTGCTACAGCCAGGTGGGACACCGCCGTCTGTCCATAAATTCATGCTGAACATCTTCATTTTTGTTTTGACAAAAAATTGGCAGAAAAAGTGAATTTATGACCCTTTTGTTGTTTACAACGTAAACTTTTTTTAAAGTCTCCATGCAGAACTTTTCAGAACCGGTTCCAGTTCCTGTTCCTGTTTCTGTGTCTTCAGGAGCAGCGGGACGCGCTGCACGGCCTGCGGCAGGCGGCATTCGAGACAGACAGCGAGAACAGCCTGAGCCACGAGCGCCGCCGCTCGCTCTGCGCCAAAGAGTTCAAGAAGTTGGGCTTCTCTGTAAGGACCCGCTTCTGACCTTACTGACCCGGTTCTGACCCGGTTCTATTATTTCATTACTTCCCATTTGTTCCAGAACAACAGCAACCCGGGTCAGGACCTGGTGCGGACGCCTCCTGGTCTGCTGGCTCTGGACACCATGTTTTACTTTGCGACTCGCTATCCGGACGCCTACAGCAGGGTGAGCGCCGCCGAGGATGAGGACGATGAAGATGATGATGTCATAGCTGTTAATGTTCTGCCTTCGTTCCTGATGTGTTGCAGTTCGTCCTGGAGAACAGCAGCAGGGAGGACAAACACGAGTGTCCCTTTGCCCGCAGCAGCATCCAGCTCACACTCATCCTGTGTGAGATCCTGCGCATCGGAGACACTCGTAAGCTGCAGCGCTCCAACGCAGCGCGCTGCGACCCCCTGTGACCCGCTCTGACCCCCTGTGACCCGCTCTGACCCCCTGTGACCCGCTCTGACCCCCTGTGACCTGCTCTGACCCCCTGTGACCCGCTCTGACCCCCTGTGACCCGCTGCAGTTGTGTCCGTCCTGACCTCCGACCCATTGTCTCCACAGCCTCGGAGACGGGCTCCAGCTTCCACCCCATCTTCTTCAGCCAGGACCGGCTGCTGGAGGAGCTGTTCTGCGTCTGCATCCAGCTGCTCAACAAGACCTGGAAGGAGATGCGCGCCACGCAGGAAGACTTCGACAAGGTCAGATACGCAGCTGCACCAGAGGCTGCAGACCTCTGGAGTTGGATGGCCAACTCCAGTCCGTCTGCCTAGAAACTCCGGTTTGTGTGCTGAGGTGTGAATGCTAAGCTAACTCTGGTCTTCGGTTGACGTGAACTTTAGTTCGGTTTGAATGTGAACACGAAACAGACCAGAGACCGCTCCAAAAGCAGAAAATAGTCTACAGCGCAGGGCATTCTGGGTAAACCCAACCAAAGCTAACATGTTAGCCTAGCGCTAGCAGCAGAAATGGCTCCTGGTCTTTAGCTGAAAGAGAAATCCTCCAACAGTAAAATCTGACGCATCCATCTTGTTTCCATCTGGTGAAGCAGAAAGTTGCTCTCAGTGCCTTCAGAGGTTTTTATTTCCTTTAGTGGTTCTTAGTGCAGCGCCCCCACAGGCCAGAAGGGGAACAGGTTGGTTTGGGTCAGAACCACAGCAGCTGCAGGTGGAGCAGATGATGAAGCGGCTTTAGGCCGGACAAATGGAAACATGCAGAGGGGCAGGTGGAGTCTGGGAATCAGCAGGAATGCAATAAACCAGGAGGTCACAGCTGGAAGAGCCTGAAAATCTTTATGTATTTTCAGATCTGGAGAAGAAAATAGGAGAAAATGATGATCTTCAGACTTTATTCCCGTCTAAAACCTCCGTCCGTCCGCCAGCAGTTGGTTCCACATCTGAACCTCTGCAATGTTCCTCCACACATCAGTAATAAACGACCGACCCTCTGGATGAGCTGAAACAGAAAAATGTGTTGGAACCAAGAGATTGAAGAGAAAACCAGAAGAAAAAAACATTTCATTAACTGAAATAAAAGTAAAATCAAGACTTTACATTAAAAAAACTAAGTAGAATTAAGTGCTCAGTGGATCCAGACCGCTCAGGTCCGGTCCGGTACTCCATCCCTTCTGGAGGTCGGATCAGATCTGACCTGTGATCAGACTGGGCCGATCCAGGCTGAACGGTTCTGGTACTGGGTCGGGTTCTGATGGTGAACAGCAGACTGGAGATTACTGATTCTGTTCTGAGTTCAGCTGACGATTAGAGATTTGAAATGTCAGAATCAGAACCTGACCTGGATCCCTCTCTGGGTTTTTAAAAGGTCCAAAGAGGATTTTTTAAATCTGGAGTTCAGGAAACTCCTGCAGCTTGGAAACTGGTTTCCATCAACTGTTGATTGTTTTGAAGATTCCTATTAGAAAAGTTTGATTTAAACGATAAAATTCAAAATAATTATGTTTTCTTGAGGTGATTTCTGTCTTTTCACATGGAAACATATTTACTGAAGTTCCCACTGCTGGTCGGATCCTTACCAGAGGCACCAAACTCTACTTCCTGTTTCTTACTTCCTGTTTATCGCAGCCATGCAAAGCAGCACCATCCTTCTGGTTTATTGGCTCCGTCTGGGTCCGGTCTGACCCGGTCTGACTCTGGAAGATTTATTTAAAATCAACCAAGATATTTGTTTCTGAAAACAGATGAATTTTTCTCTAAAGATAATAAAAAGCAGAAAATTATTATTATAATAATTTCAGAAATAATTAGCTATGCCCAGGTCTGTACTTTAACTGGACCGAACGTGGTGTGACCCATTTGTCTGTCCAGGTGATGCAGGTGGTGAAGGAGCAAATCACCCGGACGTTGGCCAGCAAACCCACATCGCTGGAGCTGTTCAAGAACAAAGTCAACGCGCTAAACTACAGCGAGATCCTGAAGCTGCGGCAGACGGAGCGGCTGCACCAGGAGGAGACGCTGGCGCCGCCTGTCCTGTCAGTCCCCGCGGCATCACAACGCAGCATCACAATGCGGCATCACAACGCCGCATCACAACGCGGCTACACAATACGGCATCACAACGCGGCGTAACACGGCGGCAACATAACGCTGCATCACACCGCAGCATCACAATGCGGCTACACAATGCGGCATCACAACGCGGCGTAACACGGCGGCAACATAACGCTGCATCACACCGTGGCATCACAATGCGGCATCACAACGCGGCATCACAACGCGGCGTAACACGGCGGCAACATAATGCTGCATCACACCGCAGCATCACAACGCAGCTACACAATGCGGCATCACACCGTGGCATCACACCGTGGCATCACAACGCGGCGTAACACGGCGGCAACATAACGCTGCATCACACCGTGGCATCACAACGCGGCATCACAACGCAGCATCACAACGCGGCTACATAACGCTGCATCACACCGTGGCATCACAACGCGGCATCACAACGCAGCATCACACAGCGGCATCACAATGCGGCGCCACATAGCGGCATCAGACTGGAGTATCACACCGCAGCATCACACTCTGTGTTAAAGCTGTTTTGTGCTGCAGAGAGCTGAAGGAGCGCCTGAAGCCGGAGCTGCTGGAGCTGATCCGCCAGCAGAGACTCAACCGGCTCTGCCAGGGAACCATGTTCAGGAAGATCAGCAGCCGGCGGCGGCAGGGTGGGTGGAGCTTGCTGCGGCACCTCATGGCCTTCAGTCGATTCGTACTAATGATCGTTTCCTCTGCTGCACTCAGACAAACTGTGGTACTGCCGCCTGTCGCCCAATCACAAGATGCTGCACTACGGTGACGTGGAGGAAGACGCGGAGAACCCGGCCATCGAGTCGCTGCAGGACAAGAGTGAGTCCAGCTGCTGCCGTGAGCCGCAGCAGGTCAGGATGCGGCTGGACGATGAGCACCAGCTGCTGGCTACTGGCAGAGCTACACGTAAAATATGACCGAGTCAGAAGTTTACATACACCGGCTGGAGGTTCAAACACAACCAAACTTCTCACCAGATGATTGGCGTCTAAAACGGCGGAGATGATCCGGCCTCTTGCATCATCATTAAGTCCAGGAAACAAAATGCCAGCCAGTCGTTTCTCAGGAGATTTTTCACCCACTCACAATAAAAAGCAGACAGTTTTCTTTACCTATAAAAATAACAGAAATATTCTCCAAGCTGACTTTATACAAAAATTGAAATATAAACGTTTAATTTTATGGTAGAAAAACTGTTTCACTTCTTCAGCAACTACAACCAATCAGATCAATCAGACCAAACGGCTCCATCGTTAGCATAACCTTGGATCAATAACATGAATTATTTAGCAAATAACAAATAAATCTAATTCTTAATAGGTTGCAACACTCCCTGTTTAACCAATGAGGGACAGCCCAGATGATGATGTCATAGCTTTGGAGGTGTTTCTGCTATTCTGAAATTCTAGATTTAAGGACCAATTTACTGGATTGAATTGATCGATTTGTGCTGAATGCGGCGCGTCATGTGACGCCCTGCGGGCCGTTTGATTGGCCGTTTCCTCTGCCTCTCCCTGCAGTCCCAGTGGCAGATATCAAAGGTTTGCTGACTGGGAAGGACTGTCCTCACATGAAGGAGAACAAGGGCAAGCAGACCAAGGTCAGTCTGCTTCTTCTTCTCTGGTTTCTCTGCCGTCAGACGGTCAGTTAAAGCTGTGGTCTTCTTCTGCTGCAGGAAGTCCTGGATTTGGCCTTCAGCGTCACCTATGATGTGGAGGAGTGCAGCCTGAACTTCATTGCCCCCTCCAGGACAGACGTGAGTATGAGCGATCCTCGTTGTGCTGCCCGCGCCCCCTGCTTGTCCTGACGTGTCCGTTCTGTCAGTTCTGCCTCTGGACGGACGGACTGAGCGTCCTGCTGGGCCGGGAGATGAGCAGCGAGTCGATGCGCAGCGAGCTGGAGATCCTGCTGTCCATGGAGATCAAGCTCCGCCTCCTGGACCTGGAGAACGTCCCCATCCCCGACAGCGCCCCCGCCGTGCCCAAACCGCCCAGCAACTACAACTTCTGCTACGACTTCAGCCAGACGGAGCAGTAGGCTGGCTCTGGACGGGTTCTGGCCCGTCTGTCCCGGCTCTTGTTCTTATCTGACAGATTTTAGCTCTTTATTGAGGGCGGTTCTGTTGAACCGATCCAGATCTTCCTGCAGAACCAGTTTTAATTCAGAAAGCAGCAACTGACCCGTTTCCAGCTGCCAGGAGACTCTGGTTCTTCTGCTTTTCCTGGTACTTCCTGTTATTCCTGCTTTTCCTGTTATTCCTGGTACTTCCTGCTTTTCCTGGTACTTCCTGGTTTTCCCGCCTCAGCGGTGTGGCTGCTTGTGTGACGGAGCGTTTAAAGTGCCTTCCCATTCGGACAATCGTTGCGTTGCTCCAGTTCAGCCCCAGACTTTTAGAAATTGGTTCTGGTGCTGCAGCCAATGAAACCATTATATATCTGTGCGGTTCAGTAACTGTGGAGCTTTTTTGCATCAGTTTCAACAGATTGTGAACCAAATCTGATTATTCCTGTATGATGCTGACGACGTGTTGTGACTCTAAGCGAGGCGTTTGTTCGGTACGTGTGACTGAAGCCTTCGGTCGGTTCGGTTCATTTCAACTGATTTCACTTTAATGCTTTTTATGAATTTACACCAATAAACAGTTTGCATTATAAACCTATTTTATTTTTCATCTTTTAGTCTGGACATCAGTAAAGCTGAAGACACAAACAGAAAAGTAGGAAAACCATCAAAGGAATTTTTATCAAATCCAGTAAAAATAAAATGTGAAGCTGCAGTTTTACTGGATTTTCTTCATTTCACCAAAAGTTTATCAATGAAACTGAAACCATGTTCCAGCTAATTCCTGCAGACGGATCGGAACCAGAAGCTTTCCTTCATTTATCCAGCGATTCACAATCATTTTAAATAAATCTTTACATCATTTTCTCTCTGGGTTTAAATAAGCAATAAAAACTCATCAGTGCGTCTAAAGGCTCCAGTTGCAGCTTCAGTCAGTCAGCATTGGGTCTGCCGCACCAATCAGCTTGTGATGGACGTTTTCCAGAAACGGCAGCTGTGATTGGAGGAGGTCCACCATCGTCATGGAGATGTTTTTACATCTGGACACGTCCAGCGTCTTCAGGCGTCCGCAGTGCTGCATGAGCAGGTGCAGCGTCCTGCAGGGTGTACGGCAGGCCGGTTTAGCATAAAATCAGCTTCACGACATTTACGTTCTGAAACTGAGTCACATCTGAAGTGATATTCTGACAGGTATGAACGACATCAGATTTGCATATGGAGGCTTTAATTCATCACATCTGCAATTAACCACTGAAAAATATTTCAGATAAATTATGACTAGTAAAGAAGTAAACGTTTCTGACTAAATGTATTTTTAGTCAGCAGATACATAGGATTCAACTGGAGCAAAAATAAATGGTGAATATTAGGTTTATATTCACTGCATAAGACTCCACTGCTGAAGGAAAATCATGATGAAATAGAACCTGGACTTTCTCCAAATGAATTTGATATTTAATTTAATTTAATTGACATTTTGACAGGATTAAATCACTGACATGTGGAATAATTATTCTGTCAAAACGTTACAGATTTATTTTACACTGAAATGGAGATGAAAGGATTTTTGGATTGCTTCATTTTCAGCTGGTTGATGGGTCGACCATCAACCCATCAAAAACTTTCTCATGGTAATGTTTGTTAGAAGAGAAGAAACAAGAAATAGTTTCCAGATTTCTGAAGCATTTTCTCAATATTTTGTTCAGGAAACCCAAAATTCTGCAGGCAGCTGTTTGGGCAGCTCAGTGGCAGCACAAGGGCCTGACGATAAAAGTAATAATTTATTTCTCATAATTACATTCTAGATATTTTGATGTAATTACAGACACTTCAGAGAATCTGATTTCTTGAATTCTTCGTTCAGAACAAACGTCACTTTCAGATGGCTGGAACCAGCCTGCCATAGAGCCAGAGCCTGCAGGAGGTCAGGGGTCATGTGAGGAGGACTGCCCCCTACCTGTCGGTAATGTTGCTGCAGCAGACGAGCTGCAGGTGGTGCAGGCGCTGCAGGAAAGGCGCGGCCTGCGCCACACCGCCGTCACTGATGCCGGGGCAGTGGCTGAGCGCCAGGCTGGTGAGGCTGCGGCAGCTGCGGCCGACCGCAGCCAGGCCGGCGTCGCTGAGCTCCGGCAGCATGCACAGCGACAGACGCTGCAGCTCCGGGAAGCGGACCACCTGGGACAGGAAACAGGAAGTACCGGTTGAAGGTCATAGGTCACAGATATAACTTTGTAACTGAAAACAGGAATATTCTAAGGGAAAAACCACAGAGAGTGGTTCTAGTTCTGGTCTGCCTCAGAACCAGAACCAACTTCTATACGCTTAGAATCTGGAGCAAACTTGCAGAAAAATGACTTCCATGAATCCTGGCTGCAACTGTAGAGGAATAGGGTTAGGACTGGGACTAATGGACTAATGGACTGGGACTAATGGACTAATGGACTGGGACTAATGGACTAATGGACTGGGACTAAGGGACTGGGACTAATGGACTAATGGACTGGGACTAATGGACTAATGGACTGGGACTAAGGGACTAATGGACTGGGACTAATGGACTGGGACTAATGGACTAATGGACTGGGACTAAGGGACTAATGGACTGGGACTAATGGACTAATGGACTGGGACTAAGGGACTAATGGACTGGGACTAATGGACTGGGACTAATGGACTAATGGACTGGGACTAATGGACTAATGGACTAATGGACTGGGACTAAGGGACTGGGACTAATGGACTGGGACTAAGGGACTGGGACTAATGGACTGGGAGAAATGAACTGAGTCAATCTGACCTAGAAGTCAGGAAGGAATTCAGATTTGAAGATGTGGAATAAAAATCACTAAGAGAGGAAACTGTTAGTTTTTTCCTGGTCGCCTGTGGAAGAGAGAGAAATGTGTGAATTTAACAACAATAGTAGGACGTATTTATAATGAGATTTTTAATGGATGTATATGTCTAGAGCCACCTAGTGGTGTGACAAGTAACTGCAGGCGCTGGAGCTTTGGGGCCACTTGCATGCAGTCAGAGTCACATAGTGAAGAGTTTCATTCTGTACCAACTAGTGAAGAATGTGACAAACTTTCAAGTGAGGAAGTCCACACTGGTGCCGTGACAAACGAGACGGTCACGCCTGCGAAGGAACTAAGCCGGAGCTGAGACTTGGGAAAGAATCTCTGTTTGGACGGTTAAACAACTTGATTAAAAGCAGATTTGATTCCAGGAGGTCAAATCCTGATTCTTCTAACTTCCAAATACACATCCAGTGTAAATGAAGGGCAGTGACGCCATTGGTCAGAGCTTTCCAACACACACCAGTAAAAAACTGATGTCAGAAGCAGAAGGGAGAGATTTTGGATTTCTGTAACGATGTAAATGTGATGTTCTGGTTCCGCATTAAAAATTTCTGTCTTTTGGTTCATGAGCAAAAGAGGAATCAGAGTCCTGTGTGTCATTTCTTATTCATATGTTCCTTAAGTGAGCCACCGTTAAATTCCCCGACGTGAGTTGGGAGATTTTGGTTTTTGTACTGATGAAGCTGTAAGACGTGGAAATGTGTAATAAATCTCCAACTCTCCGAGCAGCAGGTCTGAGACTCTGTTCGTTCTTTCTTTGACTTATATATGTGACACTTTAGCCACCTTTCAACTACACATGCAGGAAGCAGCCAGTTACATTTACATTTTATTTCCTAACATTTATAAAATTTGCTGCGTTTTGGCCAGGACTCTGGAGAAACTGGTTTTTCATTTAAACCGATTGATTCTGAAACAGTTTAGCCTCCAGGCTGGTTCCTGTGGTCATGTGACCATCCTAGCCCAACCATGCTAACCTTCCTGCTCTCCTCTCACCTGTGTGATGCTGCAGTCGGTGAGCCTGGCGCAAGCCGACAGGTCCAGCTCCTGCAGCCTCTGCAGCTGCAGCAGCGACGCTCCGGCCCGTTGCTGCTGCAGCTGCTGCAGCTGGTCCAGTGTCACCAGCTTGGGGCGCTCCTCAAACGGCATGCGGGGCGGCTGGAAGAAGCCCATGTTTCCGAACGTCCGGGTGAAGCTGGGGCCGCCGTCTCCCTGAGAATCCCACAGCAGCAGCGATCAGAGGCGCAGCCTGCAGCCACGCAGCCGGCTGCAGGGTGCGTGCTGCAGGGTGCGTGCTGCAGGGTGCGTGCAGGGTCTCACCATCCCGTTGCGCGGCTCACTTCGGCTTCCCTGCGCCACGCCCAGCAGACCCCAGTCGCTGACCTCCTTGCACCAGCCCAGCCGCAGCACCTGCAGCCGCTGCAGGTAGGTGGCGATGGCGCACACCGACAGGTCCGTCACGTTGATGCAGGACGTCAGGTCCAGCTCCAGCAGGGAGTCCGCCAGGAGCTGCGAGAGCGACAACACCGCCGCGTCCTGCAGAGAGCGCGGCTGATTGGTCGGTTCCCCGCAGAAGGAAGCAGAAGCTTTGACCCACTGACCCTGAGGTAGGTGCAGCTCCTCAAGTTGAGAACCCTGAGCCGGGCCCGGGCGGCGCTGGGCGGAGTCAGGCCGCTGATAAGCTCCGCCCCGCTGACCTGGAGACACTCAGACAGATCCAGAGACTGGAGGGAGGGCAGAGACAGCAGCTCGGCCAGACCTGATCAGAACCAATCACAACCCATAAAGGCCGGATCAGAACCGAACCAGACCTTCCTGGGTGACGACCTTGCCTGACCTCGCTCTGTGATTCTCCAGTCCCGGGACAAGGACAGCTGCGTCAGCGCACTCAGGCTCCGCGCCGCCGCCTGCACCGAGCGGCTGCTGAGCTCCGTGCAGCCGCTGACGTCCAGCCGCCGCAGGCCGCGCTGCTGCTGCAGCAGAACCTCCACCGAGCGGTCCGTCAGCTCCCTGCAGCCCTGCAGCCGCAGCTCCTCCAGAACCAAACCGTCCACCTGCAACACACTCTGACCAGTGGGCAAACTGGTTCTGCACCAGTGGGCAAACTGGAGCATTCCTGACAATCATTCCTCTAAAGAAGCAGAAAAACATCCAAATCATTTATTTTACTTGTTTTTGTAATTCAGAAAAATCTACATTTTTTGCTTAAAAGTCAACAACAGCATTAACGACCGATCATTATTGCTTATTGATTATCAGGTCAATTATTGATTAACTGACTAATATCTGGATGCTAAAAATGATTAATGTGAGAATCTTTATTTTTTAGGTTATTTCAGCTTTTTCTGAATGTCTGTGATTATTGATTGATCGATTGATTGATTGATTGATTGATTGATTGATTGATTGATTGATTGACTGATGCCTACATGCGTTGACGATTAATTCGGTCATCAGTTCATCTGATTCGATGGTTTAGTCTCCAGACCGGATCCCTCTTCAGACCCGACCCCTGACCCCCGGCTCACCTGAGCGATGACCCGCAGAGACTCTGGCGTGACGGCGGTCCTGCTGAGGTCCAGCTCCCGCAGCGTGGCGCGCTGCTCCACCAGCAGGCGCCGCAGGTTGCGCAGCGACAGCAGGGCGGACGAATCCTCCCCGGCGCCGGTCGGCCGGCCGCCGTACGGGTCGAACTCAAAGGCGATGTGGCAGCCGGCCAGCGCCAGGCGGCGTAGGCGCGGCGTGCAGCCGGTCAGCCGGGTGAAGGTGAGGTCGGACAGGTAGCGC
The DNA here is from genome assembly GCA_903067055.1 of Poeciliopsis paucimaculata. Classification (NCBI taxonomy): domain Eukaryota; kingdom Metazoa; phylum Chordata; class Actinopteri; order Cyprinodontiformes; family Poeciliidae; genus Poeciliopsis; species Poeciliopsis paucimaculata. The sequence goes on along the minus strand of CAEGAD010020846.1, from coordinate 9,570 downwards.
AGGTCGGACAGGTCCAACTCCTCCAGGCCGCTCAGAGCCGAGCGGACCTGCAGCAGACCCGGACAGAACCCGAACATCAAGAGTCTGAAAACTGTTCAGATGACCTTGAAATGTTCCTGCTGCTTTACTGATATTTATTCTGGCTGCAGAAACATCTGCTGTGTATTTTTATCAAGTTTTTATTCTGTAAAATGAGGAAGATGAAGAGCTGCAGTTCATGGCTCCAGCCAGCAGGGGCGCCACAGAGCCAACAGCCTCAACTCTTCAAAGCAGAAGAAAAAATGTAAATATGAAGCAAAGACGATAAAACCAGGCTGATGCTGAGATTGAGAGAATGAAACAGAAATATTTACATTTATTTTAACATAAATAACATGTTTATATGGATTTAAAACATTTTAATATGTTCCTGTTATATTTTCTGCATTTAATGCTGTCAACATAAAATAATGTTAACATTTAAGGATGAATGTAGCCTTCATGTTGTGGAGACAAATCAGGTTTTAAGAAAACGGCTGCTGATCAATCAATCACTAATGATTGCTAAGTTTAGATTAACTCAATCAATAACTGCTTTGATTTTAGGTTGGATTATGAAGGCCTGCTTCTCAGGGCGACAGATGGAAACTGAATGTGGTGAAAAGTAATAAGTGGTTTAATAAACCAAACTTTAATATTTGAATTTTTAAGTCATGTATTTAGTTTTGCTTTAGTGTTAAAATATTTCTGCATTTTCATAAACGTTTTGTGCCATCAGACGAAGGAAACTTCCTTTCTCATGTCGAATTTAACGTTATTTTCTAACATCTTATCAAGTTTATTCATATTTTCTATGGTTTGAAACTGCATAGAGCTCAGCAGCCGTAACCTTTTGCTTTCCAGGCCAGCAGGAGGCGCTGGGGGCGTGGCCAGCCGGCCTCCAACATGGCCGCCGTACCTGCCGCCGGTGCTCCTCCCTGGACAGGAAGGCTCCAGACATGAAGAGGCTGTCCAGGCCGCGCAGGTCGAGGCGGCGCAGCGCGGTGAGGCGCGGCAGCAACGCCAGCAGCGAGGCCTCCGTGATGCTGCTGCCGGGCAGCGCCAGGCCCTCCAACCGCGGGCCGAGACACTCACCCACCTGAGGAAGAGGACCGAGGAAGAGCGACACCTTCACTCACAGGAGGATTGAACTATTCCACAGAGCCAAGAAAAACAGGTCAGAGGTCAAGGGAAGGTGGCAGAGCCGAGCGTGCTGACCAACGGAGGCCCAACTGGCGGTCAGGGGGCCCAACTGGCGGCCAGCGGGCCCAACAGGAGGCCAGGGGGCCCAACGGGGGCCCAACTTTCGGCCAGGGGGCTGGTTGTGGCCCTTCCTGTCCGGTCCAGATTGATGCTAATGTCCGTCCAGCTGCAGATGGAGACTTTCTATTTAATACAAGATGTTAAATACGACACAAAGTTTTTGTTTTCAAACCAAACCTTCATAATAAAGTCGACTTTGCTGCAGCCAAATCAGAAAATAATAAATTTGTTCAGTTGAGCCCAGAAACGGTGAAACCAGATTTATTTTCTACCAGGAATAAAAAACTTTGGCTGTAAAAACTGCAGTTTTTACAGTATGATGAGCCTGGGGTCAGAGGTCGCCTGGCAGCGAGACCAGCAGGTCTTACCTGCTGCAGCAGCGACCTGGAGACGCTGAAGCCGTCCAGCTGGCTGATCCTCAGGCTGCAGCGCCGCCGCCGGGCCAGGCCGCCCACTAGCGCCAGCGCCGCCGCCGAGGCCGGAAAGCTGAAGGTCACGCCCTTCTGCACACAGACAGCGGCGGTTAGAGGAGGCCGCAGCTTCCCACTTCACCTGCAGGGGGCGGGGTCACCTGGAAGCGCATGTCCTGGCTGGCAGCGTACCAGCTGCGGCACACCAGCGACGCTTCCTTCCTGTCTGCGAAGTGGAGAAAACTCAGGACGTAAACTAGAACCTGCAGCGACACAAACATGGATTTATTGATCTGGCCTTCAGATCAGGAAGCTAAATTAGCTCCAGTGCTAACCTGGCGTCTGGACGACAGGAAGCAGCAACATCTGCTCTGGTCCCAAAAATGTAAACAAACATTGAGAACATCCTGTTGCCTTAACACATCGTCCCTACGGTGAAACACAGTGGTGGCAGCGTCATGCTGTGGGCAAGCTCAGCATCCAGAACCTCTGGTTGGAAGGAGTTTTTCTCCTTTACTTTAGGACAGTTGTCATAATGTGTAACCGTGGCAACAAGGTATGTTTTTACAACTGGGAGCAGCTGATGGTGTCTCAAAGCTCAAATAGAATGTGAACGTTGACCCCAAATCCCAGAGGAGTAGAAAAGGAGGCTACACGTCCAACGCGTCTCTGACTGCAGGCCAGACAGAGGTTTAAAGGGCAGCAGCTAGCAAAGGACCTGGATTAGCACAGGTGCTAATAGCTGATGACGTCATCACGTTGCCGTGGAACGTGTCTCTGCCTGGACGCTAAGTTGTTAGCATGTTAGCATGACACTGTCCAGCAGCAGCCTTCAGTCAGAGGCTGATTCAGATTCGCTGGAAGACTGACTGCTACTGGAGCTCTGGACAGCATCACCGTCCACAACGACTCTGTGATGAAATGAGTAAAATGTTGCATTTCTTTAATTTGGGATGAAGAAATGATTTCTGAGCTGCAGGTGGAAACTGGTTACCTGTTGTTACCTGAAAGAAGTGGGACATGGACTCACCTCCAGAGGAAGCTCCGGTGTGACGTCACTCTCCTCCATCGCCTCCATGTTAGCAAACTCACATCATCTCCGCTCCGCTCTGACTTCTGCTCTGAAGGTAGTTCCCTCAGACAGCAGGAGTCATGGCGGCTCCTCTCGTGTTTTAACTAACCTACTGGTTTCCGCTCAGGAGCTTCACCGTCTGACGTCACAATAACAGCTGAGTTATTAGCCGCGACAAGCTTTGGTCAGCTGACCACAAAGAGGCGGGGCTTCGCGCCACGTGACGGAATCTCTTCTGTGATTGGCGGAGCTAATGCTCCGACGTCACGATATGGCAGGCCGTTTTATCATTAAATCTAAGTGTGTCATCTTCTCTTGACATACAGAAACGTGTGTCTAACTATTTTCATATTTTTGAGTGTAATTAAATGTAGATTTCTGTACAGGGTCATTCCAGGAAGCTTTCAACTTTATTTAATTTTATTATAAGACTCATAATAACAGAAATGAAAAGAAACTGGTTGTGCAATTACAGTTCTTACATCACAAATAAAACAAACATATTGACTGCAGCAATATCAGAACGCGTTAATGTCTCAGCATATGCAGCTTATTGTATAACGAAGTAACTATGTTTCATCTAAAATTATGAGTAAAACATTTATATAAATGAGAATAAAGCATTCAAAGTAAAAACGTAGATAAATTATTGAGACAATAATCAGGAAGATTGATGATAGCTATTTTATATTCACAGATCATTTTACAGAATAAAATGCAATGTTGACATTGACATGATATTATTATCGTTCTAGTTTCAAATCAATAGAGAAGTGTCTCAGGTTGAGCTAAAGCTGCAGCAGTGATCCCACTTATTATAAGGCCAGTTATTACTTTAGTAAACTTGTCATAAACAACAACAGAACAAAGACCAGACTTTCATTTCTGAAGAACCAGGAGGTTCTGACCCAACTATGAAATGAGCTTCATCACCTCTCCATCTCCTCCAGTCACTTCCCTCCTCTTCCTCCTCCATCCCACTCATCCTCACTCTCATCCCATCCTGCGGCGTCGTGCTGCAGCTGCGCAGGAGGAAGATCTGCAGGGTTGCAGCTCCCAGAAGCAGAGGGGGACGTGTCCGGGTCCGGTCCGGGGCTGAGGACGGGCTCCGCAGGACTCAGCGAGGCGGAGAGGGACCGCTGGAGGAGACGGTGCAAAGGACCGTTACAGGAAGTCCATCACTAGCATGCTTCATGCTCGTTTCCAGCAGCTCTTTTCTCACACGTTCTCTGCTGAATTCAAGTCTGGGCTTTGACTAGGCCATTCTAATCCATATGCTCTAATATAAACCATACATCGTAGCTCTGGCTACAAAACTTCCTAGCTCTGCTCTACTTTGTGTTCCATAAATCCTAAAGAAACAGTTAAACATGGTTCCTGGAAGAGACCGTCGGCTAACGGAGAGCTAGCAACCGAGCAGGTGGATCTCTGAGCTGTTTACCTGCAGTGAGATGCTGGACTTGCTGCTCCTCTCTTTGACCCGAGCCAGAGCTCCTTTCAGCCCAGACGACCTCTCCGTCATCTGCAGAGCCGCTCGCAGCAGTCTGGGCGTCTCGGGCCTGAGAGAAACCGCCGGTACCGGAGCCGGTTCCTTAGCTTGTGCTTTGGGTTCAGGCTTTTTGCCCTTATTGAGCATCTTCCTGCGGTGAAAAGGCGTCACAGAAAGAGGTGAAGGAGGAGTGTAGCAGTAGCAGGCGTTGGGACATAATCTGGATGCTAACCTGGCCTTCTTGCGCAGCAGCTTCTTGGACTCGGGGTAGTGGACCAGGATCTCGTTCAGGTCTTTCTTGTCCAGGATGAACAGGTTGGCGAAGCCATGAGCGATCACGTTGGCCGTGCGCCGGTTGACTCCGCCCACCGCTAGCAAACTGAGAACCAGGCAGCTTGATCATGACGACGGCCCATCAGAAACTCAGGAAGCCGGTCCAAACAGGAGGAAGTGAAGGAGATTTGGTGGAACCTCCACCCTGTCAGGCTGCGTTCAGGAACTGAACACAAGCTGAACGGTGCCACATCTGGCAAGTTAATCTGACTCTACAGGTTGTTTCCTACATTTTATTATTGAAGGTTTTTTACTTTTCTTCTTGTCCTTATTAGGAAGCTCAGGTGAAAATGAAGAATCAGAGGAATTAAATATATAAACTAAAATAAATAAAGAACTCCCCAAGCAGAACCGGGTCAGGCAGAAACATTCATCAGAGTCACTCTGACTGCATGTCTGATTTTACGGTTTTATGAAAACCTTGCAGTTTTCTGTACCTTATTTCTCCAAACACGGATCCCGCTCTCAGCGTAGCGAACACCGTCCTCTCATCGGGACCTCCAACCACCTGCACCTCCCCTGCTTTGATGATGTACATCTCCCGGCCCACTTCTCCCTGGGGGGCAGGAAACAGGCACACGGTCAGGCATGACGCTAGATGCTCATGCTAGCTTTCAGAAGGAGCTTTACCTTTTTGCAGACGTAATCTCCAGGCAGGTAGACGACCGAGCGCAGACTCTTCAGCATGTCAAAGATCATCTGCCTGTCACAGCCCTGGGCAGCAGGAAGACACTTTGGTTCTTCACACCAGCATGAGCAGACCCAGGTTAACACCTGGCAGGTGACTTTAGCGCTTCCTCACCTGGAACAGAGGGACTTTGCTCACGATGGAGTAGTTGACGTCTACAGCGATGTCCAGACGCATTTTATCTGGCAGCTGGGTCAGAAGCTCCTGCTCATCTGGAGGCAGACATACAGATGTCAAGTATTAACAGCAGCTCAGGTCACCAACCACCAACAGGTGGCGCTCTCCTTACCCAGCATGCCTTGTGACTGCCAGGTGTAGTTGTACCATGTCTTGACGCGGTTCTGGACGTCTTTGGGTATGCGGTAGGATGTCATGTATTTGATGGTGTTGTCCATGCAGGTGCGGTAGTAAGTCTGAGCCGCAGTGGCCGCACCGACAACGTCACGCATCTGACATACAATGACACACAAGCAAGGCAGCAGTTGCTGGTTTGACACCTGGAGTGCAGCTAAGCGACCAAACCTACCTGACCAATCATGATGGAGAAGGCGAAGACTCCAACGAAGTAGTTGATGAGCTGGAAGACGATCTCAAACAGGGAGGTGGGGTCCGGCAAGCCGCCGATGGTGATCAGAGTTTTCACCGCAAAGTAGTAACAGCGAATATAACTGAGGGAAGAAGAAGAGTGGTCAGAATGGGAAACGCTGGGACCGCCGTTTGTAAAGTTAGCTAAATATTTACTAGCTAGATATTTAGCACCAAGTTTTAGCGAGGAACTACCTAAATATTGTGTTTGTAAGCTAAGTATTTAGCTAGCTCAGAGCTAACTAGTTTGGACCTAAATCATTAGCTAGCTGACTAAATATTATGTAGCTAAAAATTTGGTTTACCAACTAGTTTAAATATTTAGCTCTGTGCTAAATATTTAGTTAGTAAGCTAAACATTTACCTACTAAATATTTAGTTCCAATCAAAAATACTTTGTTAGCCAGCCAGTTAAATATTTTCTATGTTAACTAAGTATTTAGCTTGCTAAGAGCTAACTAATTTGGAGCTAAATAGTTAGCTTTATCAATACACATGTTGTATTGGCAGCTTGATCTATTGATCAAGTATTGATCTCCTCAATACACATACAATACACATCAATACACAATTATTTAGTTTGCCACCTAAATAATTACCAATTTATGTAAATATTTAGCTCAAAAGAGTTAGTTAGCAAGGTAATTTTTAGCTCCAGTCCAAACTGCAAGTTGACCTCTGAGCTAGCTCAACATTTAGTTTGCAAAGTGTGGCCTTCCCCGACCTGTTGCCGACCCCGTTGTAGACCCACTGCGTGGCCCCCAGTCCGATGTAGGAGGACGCCCAGTGGTAGAGGCAGGCGTTGCAGTGAAGACAGTAGAGAAGATACGTGGTGGTTCGGATCACCCTGAAACACAGAACCACCTCATCAAACTGCGTCTCCCAGCATGCATTGTGCCAGACATCATGACTGAGTTTGTGAGAAGTTTTCTTCTCACAAACGTTGATGAGAGACAGAGATGTTTATGGGTGTTGCCCCGATTCACCTGAAGAGACCCTAACTTTATCAATAATAAATTATTATTAAGGAGATGAACCAAATATTGGTGCCAGTTTTGCTTCATAGCAACGGGATGCATCTAACGAGCTGGTACTTCGTTGTGTCTTTGTTTGCTGTGCTGCTGGGAGAGCGTTTCCCGAGGCTGACCTGTAGATGTAGGCTTTGGTCAGGATGGCCTCCAGTCGCTCATTAAACTCAAAGAACGAGTTGATCTGCAAAGAAACAACAGAAACCTCTCAGCTTCGCCTCTAATGTTTAGAGAAGAGGAGAATCTCCACGTCACTTCAGTTCAGCAGCCAACCTTCAGCAGGCGAGGTAACCGCAGCAGAGGGTTGATGCCCGTCTTAAAGTACAGCAGCTCCAAAGGAACAAGGCTGGCCACGTCGAACTGCAAAACAAACCAGGAGTCAGGAAGCATTCAGGGAAAAGTTCACGGAAAAATCAATAAAAATTTCCCTTCTGGTCCTGATCTGTTACCTTGAAGCGTTTGGTTTTCATGTAATTGTTTCTCATTTCCTTCTTGTCACACTGTCACAATAAAACAAAACGAGGAATCAGAGGAATGAGACATTGCTCGTTGTGGAACTGCACAGTAATCACATAATCTCAGATTATTCTCAAATTGTTCCCAGATTAGCTCAGATTATTCTGGGGTTGCCTCACCACGATGTCTCCTCCACGGACGAACTGCAGGCGCGGCTGAAACACGGCGATGTCCAGGATGTAGATGAGGTCGCAGGCATAGTCGGCCAGCAGCCAGTAGGGGGCGTTTTGGGGCGTCTGGTAGGGGAATGCCCAACGGACCGGGATGAGCCACACGTTCCAGTTCCAGGCCGCAGAAACCAGGAACATCCACAGAACGTACAGGATGTCTGGGGACAGATTATAGAGGCGCACGATGAAGAGGAGGAGAAGCAGGCGGTGGCAGCAGGTACTGCGGGATTCTCACTGGTGAAAGGATCAATGCTGGCGGGGAATCGGATTGGCCAGCAGACCCGGATCCATCGAGTCTCCTTTCCTCCAGACGCCTCCACCCCGCTTCCTGCCCCGCTTCCTGCCCCGCCTACACGCTGACCTCCTGACCTGCCCCCCTCCTCCTCCACCTCCTCTTCCTCACCCTGAGAAGCGGCTGGACGCTGAGGGGGAGCTGAGGAAGAAACGACAGAGAAACGTGATCAGGCAGAGAAACGGAACCGACTGGACCCGACCAGAACTGGGTTCAACTGGTAGGAATATGGCAGTCAGTGGAAGTTCTGGTTCAGTGTGGACCAGAACTTCCCCGCAGTCTGATATGAGACGCTGCTGCTGACCTGTGACCTCTGCGCCTGATGATCATCAGAAGGCCTGGCGGCATGGTGGGTATTGGCCACGTCTCCCTGGAAGCTGTTGGTTGTTTTACCTCAGAGTGACCAGCTTCATGTTATTCTTGTGTCGATTTGATACAGCAGCGGCTTCCGCACTTCCATATCTGAGCTTCCGTCACTTTTTTCACCAGTTAAAACTTTTTAATTGTTGTTAACATGTCATAACCTGCTTTTCCGAGCTGCTTTGAAAAGCAACATGAGCGCTAAGACGCTAGCTGGGTTTACACCTGTGTGACAGCGAAGGAGACCTGTTGCTGCTGCAGTGCAGAGCTGCTCAGGTATGTTAGAACGATGCACTGTACTTGACTAATATTATTACTGCTACTTTCATTTCGCTCCCTACATCCGATCTGACCCGACCAACTGAGAAAAGTTGATCCCTAACAAACTGAATCTACTGCTCAGTTCAGCTCGACCTGAAACACTGCAGCAGAGGAACCTGCGGACTTTCCAGGTCTCTAAAAGTCTTGTGTGTGTGTGTGTGTTTGTTTCTAATACCTTGTGGGGACCATCTTCCTGACACATGCTACATTGTGGGGACCCACTGCTCCTTGTGGGGACTGAAGCCTGGTCCCCACAAGGGGAAATGCTGTTTTTGGGTCAGGGGTCAGATTGAATTGAGTTTTGGTTAGGGTTGGGGTTGGGTATGTAATGGTTAGGGTTAGGATAAGGGTAAGGCTAGGCTGTAGAAATGAATGGAAGTCAATGGAAAGTCACCGCAAAGATAGCTACGCAAACGTATGTCTGTGGAGGAAGACTCACCGGTGATGACGCTCTCTTCGTCGGAGCTGTCCGGGTCAATCAGCTTCTCTTTGGCTTTCTCTGTTCTCTCTTTGAACATCTTGACCAGTTCCTGGAGTCGCTCACTGACCACAGCACTGGTCTGACTGGTCTGACTGGCAGCGGACGCTGGACGCTCCGTCAGCCTGGAGGACAAGAGGAAAACCAGCACGAGATGGAGGGATGAATGGATGAATGGATGAAGGGATGAATGGATGAAGGGATGAATGGATGGAGGGATGAATGGATGGAGGGATGGAGGGATGAAAGGATGAATGGATGTAGGGATGGAGGGATGAATGGATGAATGGATGAATGGATGAAGGGATGAATGGATGGAGGGATGGAGGGATGAAAGGATGAATGGATGGAGGGATGGAGGGATGAAGGGATGAATGGATGGAGGGATGAAGGGATGAATGGATGGAGGGATGAATGGATGAAGGGATGAATGGATGAAGGGATGAATGGATGGAGGGATGAATGGATGAAGGGATGAATGGATGGAGGGATGGAGGGATGAAAGGATGAATGGATGTAGGGATGGAGGGATGAATGGATGAATGGA
>CAEGAD010020845.1:0-15073 GCA_903067055.1 Poeciliopsis paucimaculata | reverse complement strand
CAGCCCTTCGGGCTTCCCACAAAGATCCTCGCTGGAACAGGATGACACACTCGCACTCACAACACACATTCACACTCATGACCCTGACATTCTATTTATTTCCACTTATTTATTCTTAGATTAATGTGAAAAAATAGCGCATGACTAACTTAAAAAAAAAAAAAAATACAAACATTTATTTCTATGACATTGTATAGTGCAATCATTGTTGAAATCCCTTCATATTTTGGGTTGTACTTTGGTCCTATTTCTTTATTTCATCGTAATATTGGCAGGCTTGGTCCTTCATAATAAAGTACCAAAAAGAGAATAAAATTCCATAATTTGGGATCACAATTATCTGCACATAATACCACCATTCTGTGTTGTTTTTGTTTGCATATATTTAGAGATGGAGAGGTGTTTCTGCTTGAACCATTCTTGTCAGATTTGAGGTGGACAAGAGAAGGAAAAAGGCTGTCCCCTGTTTCCTTTTCTCTTTAGAGCTCCCCAGGTTCCTAGAAGCATCCATAAAACCCACTCAGGTTGAACACTACACTGGCACAATAATAGCCTCATGAGATGAAGCAGTAAATAGAACTGAAAAGTAGAGTGGGAGAGGACAAATGTATGCACAGTTCTCTGCTGGAATGGAAAACATTGACCTGGATCTAAATCATTGAAGAAAAGTGGGGTGAACTTACTTAAAGGCAGTCTCTCCCATTCCGCCTCTGATTTTCAAGAGGTTTTGGGTCAATATTTGACCCAAAACCTTCTCTTTGCCTTATCTGGTTTCTGTTGCAGAATTTCTTGCTAAACCTACAGCAGTGGATTAAACAGAAAGGTTTCACTGATGTGGATACACCTAGTTATTGTGATGAGGTTTTTGTTTTTTTTTCTAGATAAGAAAGTAACTTTTATAATTGAAAATATCCATATTTTATAAAGATATTTTTGAGCAAATGAGAAGGGTTTTTGTTGCAGGTTTAGTTTGGCTTGAATAGTTTTCCCATAAATAAAGAAATAAAAGAAAAACATTATTTGAAAACTGCTTTTTGTAGTTACTCTGTGTCTTTTGCGGTATTTAAATGCAATCTGAAACATCCAAGTGTGGGCCACAGAAAAAAGGCAGAGAAATCTGTAAAGGACGCAAGCTTTTTCACCAAAGTGTTGTATTAGGCTTCCAAATGGTGACAATCTTAGAGTAACATTTTTTTGAAGCGAGTGTATAACTGTGTATAATTGTGACAAAGAGAGCTGTAAATTTAGGGTTGAAAATGATTGTGTCGTACTGTTGTCGTGTTTGAGCACAAGGTACAAGTTGACCACCATGAAATGTCAGCGACATTATACTTCCACAGTCATTTATGTCCCTTAATTAGGCAGATTCTGCATGTGTCCACAAGGAGTTGAGATCAGTTTTAATTTTTAGCTCTCTGAAGTCTGATTAATTCGCAGCTACACAGAGTAAAAAAAGAAAGAGTAGAATGTATTACAGGGCACAGTGCAAATGACTGAGAAAAATAAAAGTTAAACAAAAATGATCAGTGGTAAGGTAGTCATTCGAAAGAAAGAACCTATTAGAAATTATGGTTTTAGACAGCCTATAATGCTCTTTTTTTAGCTGAAAAAGCCAGTGGCTGATTTAATGGAAGCTGATCTTGGCATGACTTTTTTCTGCAAAAATAAAACTTTCTGGTATCAATGCATGTAAAAAGAAACCCTGTTATTAAACACTCGTGGGAAATCTTAAAATGCCCATCAGATTCAGTCTTTCCATTCACAACCAGTGCCGCTCAATACATTTTGTCAAGGGTGCTGCACCACATTTGAGTTGGAGCACAATGAGGGGCGGCGTTTTGAGAAAAAAGGACGACTTACACTCTGCCACTCTGCCACTCTACTTGCGAAGTAGAGTGGCAGCGAAATTCAAGATCCCACCCCACTCTACTGTGGAGAAGATTCATTAAGTCATGTCCATTTTCACAAAGAACACAACACCAAGAAAGCCGTGTGAGGCTGTGAGGAACAGCTCAGAATGAGGATCAGACACTGCCTCGCTGTTGCATGATAAGAATTGGTAATAAAGAATTTATTTGATCTTTTCAGTAGCATCAGCAGCACAGTGCAAATTTTAATGGTGACCTCATCTATTAAAATAGGATTATGCTTGTTAATTGACAGTAACAGGATATGAAATCTCACAATATTGATACGTCACAATATTTCTCATCAAAATCCGTCTTGTAAAGCAATCTCTCGGTAATTTTTTAAAATTTTTTTTTTAGTCTAAGCTATTATTAGGAATCTAGGCATGAAGGTAAGTGCTTTGAAATTTGCCAGGAAGTAGTTCTGGAGTCATTTTACTGATGTAGAAGAAGTTAATTTATAAAACCTTTTTTTATGGGGAACAAATAGATTTCTCGTTTTGCCATATCTTGAAAGACAGATTTATAGTTTGGCTTTTCAATATTATAAAATCTCCTGTAATTAAATCTGGTTGACTTCCTCTTACTTATAAACATGTCTCACTGATTTTCCATTAATCACATTCATAATATGCACCTTGTCCTTTTGTTTCACAACAGGGTTGAACCTGCTGTTTGGCTTCATCCTCTCTGTCTGGAGTCTGCATGTTTCCTCTTTGTTTGCATGTCAAAAGATGTGGGTGGTGGTTTATTATAAATTGGCCGTCGGTGTGAGCGTGCAAGGCTTTCTGTCTCTTTGCATCAGCCCTGTGTACCTCACCTCTCACCCAATGTCTGCTGGGACATGGTGCAGCCCTCGGGGTTCTTTGGGACTGAAGCGGATATTGCTAATGGAGAGGGACACAATAACAGGCAGGGGAGGAAGGTGTAAATTTGAAACAAAAGCTACAATCTCCTTTGAAAAGTTAATGTATTTTTAATCCCTTTTTTTGTCCACAGTGGGAGATGCTAGCTGATTTTGCAGGTGTGACATTAGCTTAGCATTATTTAGTAATCTGGAAGTCCAAGAGAGGAGGTTACAGAACAAATCAAGTCATACACACTTGAACTCTTTCTTGATCACTGTGTTCCTGTCAGCAATGTATTCTGGTTCTGCCTTCACCCTGCATATGGCAGTCACTTCAGACTGTTTTTACTTGCTGTTTCACAAGTGTTGATCAAGCTATTTCAGAACAGGGTTTGACTCCATGACTTTAAGAGTCTCTTGAAGACTTTGGAGAAGACTTTCCAAAACACTTATGGCCTGCACTTACAGGTAGGTATTTACTTACCCACTCTGCTCAGTTCTCATGTTATTGTCATCCTCGGGGTTTCCATTGCAGTTCATTCTGAAGACAAAGAGTTGTGCCTCACAAATTATTTAATATAAGCAAAATACGGTACAATTTAAATGTAATTTGTCCATGATATTCCTTTGATGTCTGAGGATTTATTTGTTTTTTTTGTTGTTTTTTTTAAAATAAGTATACTTGTGCTTTCCCCAGGATTATGATGGAGATAAATTAGCACTAGCTGAGGTATGCGTGTGATTGAAAAATTATATTTCCTTCTCTAATCATTATTTTAAAGTTGTGGTGGGTGGTGAACGGAGGCAGGGCTGAAACGTTAAAATATTACTAACGTCTTCTGCAGCCTGCTTACATAGACTTCTTGAAGAAGATAGACAGAATATTAGGAAAACCTTTGATAATGTTGCCTGGCAACAGGAGTGACTTTGGTTCTTCCCTAATCCAAACTCCATCCCTAAGTATATCCTTGAGATTATTTCTCATTCAGCTGACATCCGCAGTAATACTTCGTCAGTTAACGTTGGCATGAAGGTGTTGGGATTTTCTCGCTTGTATTTTCTTCCCACCAATTTCCTCTGTATAATAAATGAATGTTTTATGTATGTGAGCACATAAACTTGTCTTCTTCCCACTTTGTTCTAAACAAATCTTGTAGAATGATAAAATCTATCCAGTACTTAAAGATGTACCACCCAGTCATTTCTATTTCACCTTTGTTGTCACTTTTGTTTAGCTTTTTGTCAGAAACATATTTTTTTGCAGTAAAGCTCTCAAGCAGGGGGTGAAGGCAGTTTCTTTTCAGTTGTGTTAAGATGTTTATTGCACAACTATAATAATGGTACATCACTGTTGTAAATTGTAAATAATTGGACCACACTTCATGGAAGATATGCAGTTTGCAATGGCGTGAAAAGTGACGTAGTTGTAAGTTGTCTACCTCGTTTACAGCAAACAAGATTGGAGCTTGTTATGTTATAAAGGTCACCTATTTCTCAGTTTTACACTGGTGATACAATTTACATGAATACATTTTCTTTGAATCAACTCTTTACATTTACATAGTAATTTTGGACCATTTTAGAAACAGCGGCTCATCTCAGCCAGACAACAGTGCATCTCAAAGGAAACTGAATGCATTTTAAAAACAAATATAGATCTATTTCCCTTACACACTGGGCCTTTATTTTACTACACACATGGTAGCATCATTTTTCTTTATGTCTCTTTGTGTCCCAGAACGGTATCATAGATTTTTCCAGTGAGGCGGTGCTGGATGTCGGTGAAGCCGCTGGCAGCCAGCAGGGCAGCATACTGAGCACCTGTCCTCTCTCTGCCCTCCGTCTGCACCAGCATGTTCAGGGAGTAGAGCTGTGCTGTCAGTGGACCAGACCCATCTTCATTTAGCAGTGCCTCCACCAGCAGCACAGCACCTCCTACATCATAAACAACAAAAATATGCTTATTTAATTGATCGTGATCAGGTTTGATTTTGTGAAAGATGGAGTTCTTTTCTTCTAACACATAAATTAAGTGATATAAAGACCATATTTTAGCTCTATTTGTATGTCTAGTTGTTAGTCTTCTGGAAGATGAAACCCTGTCCCAATCTCAACTCCTATCTGAATCTGAAGAGATTCACTGACCCAAAGCATGGTCAGTGAATCATGGCAGATGTGATTCTGCCACCACATCTGCTGTATAACTTCATGCTGCTGTTCGTTCAGTGATTAATGTTCTCTAATCATTTCTGATCTAATCAACTCTGTTCACTCTTTTAGGTGAGGTCTAAAGACCATAGAATTGCACAAAAATATGTGAGGGACGACGGAGTCCCTGCTTGAAATTCAGTGAAAGAGGTGTACGGAGCCTCTGGCTGGAAGCCCGTTGAAAGGCTGTTAACACCGTAGTAAACTGCATGATTGTGAGCGTGAGTGGGAATAAAAATACCAATAGGTATTTTGTTCCATATAACACAGTAGGAGTGTAACCAGTAAACCTTTTGTGGATACAAAGGCAAGAACCCCCCACTTGATGACTTTGTGTTTTTGTGTTTGTTATGACGTAAAGCACTTTTAAATGCCTTGCTGCTGAAATGTGCTATACAAATAAAATGTGATTGATTGATTCATTGATTCATTGATTCATTGATTCATTGATTTATTGATTGATCTAATTGTTTACAAGGAACATCAAAATAAAGGAAGGTGAATGGAAATACCTGCCACACGTTTTAGATTTGTATTAATTTTTATTACAAATCAAATGTCTTTTTAATGTTTTTGATTATTGGTGTTGCTAAACTATTACTATGGGCAAATTTAGAGGACGAGATCATAATATTTACACACAATTTACCACTGATCACTCGTATAAATGAACTGAACGATGGGGCTTGCTGTTTTAATAGAAGTAAGTCCAGCTTTTCTTTAATGCAATGTGCTTTTCAGACAAAGAATATACCTGATATTTTTTTATCTGCTGTCTCTCCCCTCCCCTATGCACCATTCTCTTATTTTGTCTAATTTTTGTCTGCAGTCTGACTTTGATCAAAGCCAGAAGGACAGACTTTCCTGGGATCAGCTGCATTATGGCGTACAATCTGCGATCTCATTTCTAGCAAAAGAAGAAAAAAAAAAACACTCATCCCTTTCACACCGAGACACACATACACACCTGGTTTACAGGCCTTATAGATCCTGCAGAGGAGCTCTATGCAGCGCTCATCTGTCCAGTCATGGAGGATTCTGGCCAGAATATAGAGATCTGCGACTGGCAGAGAGTCCTTGAAGAAATCACCTTTAGAAAGAGACATGAACACTTCATATTTATAGAAATCTGAATAAATATATAAGGTTTTTATCCATGATGTGAGATTTTCAACATGTTATAGAAAAGCAACAATTCCAACATTTTCTCCCTCAGACTCCTCCACCTACTACTGCAGTGATGTTGATGCTGGTCATATCAGAATCAGCAGAAGAGGGATGGGTGCAACATTTAGTGTGAGCAGTTTGTAAGAAGGGTGATCCTGAGGACTCAAACTGGGCTGCCTTAAGTTGTTCACAGGCTTCACTTTATCTGATTTAATTATTTTTGTGTAATTATTAATTCTGTTGACAAGCCTGCATAATACTGATGTGACTTGATTAGCGATTTACACGCTTAAATATAATTGCTGCAAATGGTTGATGTCTGTTGTAATTGAATTATTCTAAATGCTTTTGACCCAGATTTATTACGTCAAATTTCCACCCTCTGTCCAACGTTCAGTTGTAGTTGATTTCTCTTTTGCATGCAGCTTGCTTAGAGAGTCGATCATTTCCTTTCAGTATTTCTGTAATGTCTATTTTATTTAAATTCATGATGTTGAAAGAAAATTAATTTAGAGGCCTCATGCACTAGCACCTGTCACATGGCTGTACGAACAGCAGGAGAGGAAGGGATTGACTTTCTCCTCAGGTTTTTGAGGTTACCTGCTGCTAAGACTTTCAGCTGCTGCTGCTGCAGTGGTGGAGCAACGAAACAAAGAAAGTGTGAGACACAAATTGATAGTTTTGTACATAACGATTTCACTCTTAACAGAAGTCAGTCAAGAGGATAATGAGGTTAATAGCTGCCAATATCAATGACGTCTTTTTGTGTTTTGAGCTATTCAATTTTGTTGCACATTAACTTTGGGAAACGAGGATTGAATAAGAAGTGATGGTTTATATCTATATTGTATATAAGACACAGAACTGTTTTCCGTTGCAGTTACATGTGATGTAAAATGTATGGTCAGATTATTTTTAAATATATTAGCTGGAGTTTGCATTCATTCTATGTAAAGTAACAGTTTAAAAATAGAGGCTCCAGTGCAGTTTTCATCACTGACATTCAAAACTTTCATTTTCCTCAGTCGTTCTGCATGCTCAGTAATGTTATACATGATGTATTCAGTACCCTTCAGTACAGAAGAGATCAGTGCTGCAGCTGTTTTTGTCCAGATGTTTTGCCCTTTCAGAGAGTCCCTGTTTGAGTGAAAGCTAACATGCATGATCAGACCTTTTCCCGTTTTTTTACATTAATAATAACATAGTAAATACGCTTCAAAATAATTTGTCCTGGTGCTTTATGCTAGCCGGTTTGTTTCATATTCGAATTTTTTCATTGTTGTTTATGAATGAGAGATGAAGCAAAGACATGCAGAGCCGAGGCATCTTTAAACACTCTGACCATCCTATGGGTAACTGAACACCAGAAATGAATCTAACTTTTATGACTGAAGATTTTGTCAGCTCATGTAACTGAAATAGAATCAACATTGTATTCGAGGACAACATTGTGGTGGTTTAACTTTCTTGTGACCAAATTTATCGTCCTACATTTATTTGGAATTCAGGGCTGTAAAATGATTAATATTATAGTCTAATAAAAGAGAGGAAGAACAGGAACGGTCAAAGATCAACGGGCAGTGACTAAAACCCTCAACAGCCGCATCAAGGACCGAGGCCAGCTTACATATGTCCCACACTCTACCCAGTGCATCACTGCCACACCCTCGAATTTTAAGGAAACAAAATAAATTTTTGGTGATATTTTCATTTATTAGACCCCCGCCTCCATGAGCTCACTTAAGGCTTGATCAAGTTCTATTTAAACAACAAAACATTGACATATGCTTCCGTCTTATAAATTAAACATTTATCTTAATTCTGTATTAATTCACTTTCACCGTCCTGATGTGTGCAAGGTGCATGATTACCTCTAGTGAGAGTAAGAATGCTTGTCTGCGCTAGATTTAAACACAAAAGGTCAAATAAATCAGTTAAAGATTAATCAATAGCAAATACAACAGAAGGGTTTATAGAGATTTGAAAAACCAACATCTCTTTTGTGTGTCTGCGTTGTCACTAATACCTATGAGCATAGCACTTAGAGCAGATACTATGATTGTCAGGAGAATGCAGAATCGTAATAATGTTACCCTCATGGAAGCTGATCCTCTGGTCAGCCTCGGTGACAAAGTGTTCCCCTGACACACGCACTACCTTGGGGAGGTCAAAGATTGTCACAGTGCATTCTGGGTAGGCCAACGTGCACTGCTTGGCTAATGCTCCACTGCAGCCTGAAGAGAAGGATAGAATTGCATTTAGTTACGGAACAGTAAACAAATAACCTTCATTGAAAACAAAGTGGATCTTCACTACACACAAACCTGCTTTCAGCTCACCATTACACAAGGGCTTGTGATGCTTTCAGGTACACCACATTATTTATAATCTTGATTTGTATTCATTTTGCTGCTTTGGGGAGGAGGTTGATGTAACATTAATACTTTAATTCCAGAGATAGATTAACATAATGTAGAAAGAAGAGGCTACTCTATGTAACATAAGTAGATGTTTGGAATAAAGTTGTATTTTAAGTCGATGCTAAAAACATTTAATTGTTAGTCCTTAATCTGAAACCTAGAATTTTTAAATCTATTTTGACTGCCATGACAGCGTCATGCACAACAGTCCCCTCAGGGTTTGGTTATGTTTGAAAATAGCAACGTGAACTTGGAAAGAAATAATCAGTGAAGACATTTAAAGCAAGTTAAAACAAACTTTAAATTAAACCAAATGAGATTTCTTTGATTTTGTAAAAGTTAGCCTTGACTTGAAAACATTGGTTTAAAAATGGCTAAAAGAAAATAGCACATAAAGCTCTTTGCAAACCTAATTCTTTTCACCTTAGCCTTTTTTCTGTTTTTAAGAAATCTAAGTTTGTTGTTAGCTTTCAAAACAAAGCTTTAGGTTAGAAATTTGCATTCCATAACCATGGCCATTTACATTGGAAGGGGAAGCTTGCAAGCCTGGGTACACCATTCCAGCTGTGAAGCATCGGGGTAAGGTAACGCATTTTCCCCAACAAGGCAGTTCAACGTGTCAGCATTGTGTTGTGGGGCTGTTTAGCTGCCAGAGGAACTGGTGCACTTTATAAAATAAATATCAACACAAGTACAGAATATTATGTGGAAATAGTGAAGCAAGTTCTAAAGATATCTAAATCACATTAAATACTCATCAACAGAAGTTTCATAATATAGCAACATATGTTTTTGTGAGCTTTATCAAGTTCACTTAAGGTTAAATGCACAGTTGAACTTTGTCAGAAGCACACTACCATTGGACAGTTCATTACGAACTATGATCTTATCTGGAGAGATGTTTGTGTTGAGAAAGAGAAAATTAAAGACATGTTTTATGCAAACATTTAGTGAAACTGAAGTTGGATTGTCACAGTAATGATACAGAGAGATAACGCTCTATGTGACAAGGACCTTCACCAAATTGAAGCATCTTTATTCTATCCTGTTAAGTTTCCAACTTCTTGCAAAATATCATATTAGAACTATTTGGAAAAAACAAAACAGATTGAATGTGTTGCCTTCATTTTTTCTTTTAAAACCTAAAGTTTACGCTTATTAGTATTACCTCTAATTCAGCAAAAGTAGTTGCATATTTATTGCTGTCAACCATTTTGTTTTATTTGGGGCTTTTAGGTTCTACATGAGAGCCAAAAGCAAACTAATGTGTACTTAAGATGCAAAAGGTCAGTAGGTGATGGGGGTATGACTTCTCATGCAGGTTATAGATGGTAAAGCCCCAGAGTTGTTAATTATAGCCTGTTGATAAATAACTTTTCTAAGTAGCACTATTTAAAGAAATTCAAATTTCTTTAATTTGAATTAAATAATTTTTATTCAAATTAAATTTAAATTAACTTTAATATTATTTAAATGTAGTCAATAATTTTAATTGAATTTCCTGTTTAATTAGGATGAAAAGTTTTGACATTTTCAATCTAAAAAACTTTAGACTGAAAATGTATTTCAAGAAGTTGATCCTTGAGTTAGATCTGATTCTGAAATACAAGTACATATACAGTAAATGTAAATACAAAAAATAAGAAAAAGAAGTAGCTGGTTCATATTAGCTCATACAACATCATAACTAAAACCTACACTACAAATTGAGCAGTGTATAGAACTTATAGAAAAAATTAATAAGGGCAACAGTCTTAGTAAAAAAAAACACAATAAAAAAAAACAAAAAAAAAAACACAACATAGTCTGATATCACTCCATCATTTTCTTTTGCATGAGCTATATTTTCTTCCAGCAAGTCCTCGCTGTACCACATGAGCCTCCAGCTGCATTAATAAGCCCACACTGCATATCACTCTGCCACTAATTTACCAGTTGTCATTCATTGAGCCACTTAAATACTAACTACTGCACAAAAGGGGCTTTGAAGTTGTACAATCATCCTGACAAATGCTCAGACCTTAACTCTCATTATTCCACTTCTACAGCTGGAAACCTCAAGTGGCATTTCACTGCCTGTACAAAATATCCAAGCTCCAACAGAAGTCAGTATATATTCAATGTGATTTTTTAAAATGATGATTTATGAGTGATTGTAAAGTTGTGCGCTTCTTGTGCTTGATATGTACGTTCCATGAAGGAGGTTGCACAAGTAGGATTTGGAAACTGAAGTGAGCAGCACACACACACACATGCTCACAAGAAAAAAACAGAAACATAATGTGAAAATGGGATTCTTTCACGTTGATGCTTTCGCAGCATTATTTAAATTCTCCACGCCTTACAAAGAAAGGTGAATGCAAAATAGACAATCTAAGAAAAAGTGGAAGACAACAATAGTGTCAAAGACTGGGGAGAAAAAAGAGAAAGCCAGAGTGTCGCAGTGAGACGGAATACAGCTTCAAAGGATGTCACTTTGACAAACCTATAAAACCCAGTCAGATGAACCACTGTGTGTTTGTCTACGTGTGTGCATACACGGCGAGATTTCCTCCCAGCTATCCTCTACATGACCTGCTTCCACCATATCAGCTCTGCCTTTTCTGCACACAGAGATGTTAGGTAGTTCTCACATCAAACAGGGGGTCAGCAGAGGAGGAGAATCAAAGAGCCACAATGAAGAGAGAAGTCAGACACACAGCACACTGTTCGACTAGCCCGGCAGTCTCAAAGACTCACATCCAACACTGTCTGGTTTTCATCTTTATATGGTGTTGAACTTTTCCTGATTTAGTTACATCTAAACATTTGTATTTGCATTACTTGTTTTTGTTCACAAAGAACCAATTTAACTTAAAAACAGAATTACAAAAGTGTCTTTGGCAAAATGGCAGCAGCTCATGACAGAATTAAATACAACACACATGTTGTCATATCATATGCTTTATATAAATTCTACCTCTTTGCCTGCTGAAAGCATCTCCACAGCATGTTGTTGCCTCCAGGTTTCACTCAATAATTCCTTGTGGGACTTTTTAAGGTAATGTAAAGTGTGGCTTGAGGCAGTTTAAGATTAGGAGTTTGTAAATGGTAGTTTTTGTAGTGTTGCTGTTGGTCATTTTTGTTGGTCAAATTAAGGTGTGTGCACAAGATATAGTTATTCTGGCAAGTAATTCCCCTACCGGAGCTGTGGATGGACATGTTTTGGTCGGTTTACTTTTGTCCAATGCTCTTAGAGTAACATTTTACAACCTGACTCTGATTTAAACCACTCCAGAATTTATCCCTGACTCTTCTGCCTGGTATGTTCTTCCTGATGTTTTTTGTTCAAAGATTAAACTACACACAGTAGGTCTTCTGGAGGCAATCTCGCATACTGCATTTTGAGGTTCACAAGCATATATTGGTCCATCACATAAAACCCCTCATAAAGCATACCTAAATTTCTATCTGCAATGTGACACAATGGGAATATTGTCAAGGGATGTAGATATTTTTATTTTAGTCACAGTATCTTGGAAAATGTATTGAGAAAGTGCCAAGGAATCAATCCAGACTTATTCTGTTGTGACTCACTTCACTGATTTCTCTGTAGAGGCCATGAGAAACAAATTCAAATAAACAAAAAAAAAAAAAAATCCTTTCAACCTCGGGCACTTCTCAATGCATAATCATTCCACCATGGTTGTATGGATGCCATATTCACCGCAGAGACTCAATCATTGGCGGGGTCTAGCAGACAAAGAGACAGCAGCAGATGTGCACGGACTCAACAGATGCTGTGTGAGAGACATGGCCTATATGGGACACTGCAGTGCTGCCCTTCACCCTCCTGATGCTCAGACTTTTTGGATATGCATCTTCATACATAAGCATGAACAGACAACCTCATGTGAAGGAAGTCACACAGGAGCCGGAAAAGACCAGGATCGATGCAAGGTGCCTTTTGTGGCTCCACAGCTCCCCTGTGTGGTCAGCTGAGGTAGCACATGCTACACGTGGCCCACCTGTAGGCAATTTCAGACTGCAGAAATAGCGTGAACGGATGGTGCGACGCCTTTATCACAAAGGGACTCTAGTGTGGATTGTTATTCATGTTAATGCTGAACTAAAGGCCATCTTTGTTTAAGTGAACAAAGCTGCAGATTAAACATTCACAACTTGAGACATTTGTTCTGAAATACCTATATATTTTTTTGCACCTTTAAAGATCCAGTCTGAACATAACTGGAGTCAGTGTTCATCTGTTAAATACACTTGAAATAAAAAAAGAATGGAATAAAAAGGAAAAGGAAAAGCCGATTATCTTTTTCACAAAGGCTATTCTCGGTTTCATAACATCCTTCATTCTTCAATTGTGCCTCTGCAGATCATTATAAGCTTTTGCCTCCATCATTTATGTCATGTCTGTTTAATCATTGCTCTCCCAACTCTTTTTAATCTTTGTGCCATTTGCTTGTCATGTAAAGCAACTCTTCAAAGACGCTTTTAGAGATATATCTCACTTGACAAAGGAGCAGAGACAAATGAACAAAGCCTTCCATTTTACTTAACAATCAAGTTTAATTTCACTAAGAGCTGTGGTTCTTGTAATTGTTGCAAAGTTCTCCTCTGATAATGAAGGACTAAAATCTGACGCTTTATCTGAATAAGCTACCAATGAACAATGTGAAGTGATTTTATTATTTCCTGGGGAAAAAAGAAAATGTAATAATTTATATATCACATATATAAATGTGTATATACACAAATTTTCTTCAAGATTTTATTCTTGTAGAAAATTTAAGAATATGTTAAATGTCAGAATTTAACATATTCAAAAGCCAGCAAATCTTTAAATACTGAACGATAAGATATAAATAAAACAGAATTGACCTTTTTATTGTTCTCAATGAAGAGCATTTTAAAACAAATTCTCCAAAGTTTTTGAGTCTCATCCATAGAAAAAATAGGAAGTACTTCTATATATAGATGACGACATCACATCCGCCTTAGTCCCATTCACAAGCTTGTTACTTTTTATGCCTTTAGACAGATACTGGATTATTTTCTCGATTTTCTTTTCAACAACAATTTGGTAAATGGATATATGGTAGCTTGCCAGCAACAGCAGTGAGCAAGTGAGGTTTGTGAGCATAATGTGCATTGTGTAAAAATATCTTCATTTGCAACAGGTTTTATTTTGTATATGTCCTCCATAGGAATGAAAGAGTACACAAAAGCCTTTCAGTATATAGTTAAGTGTTAAAGTCAGGTTTTGGTACATTTTTAGTACACTTCATTTGAGAAAACAAGATGTATTATAGTATATTGTCCTTTAGTCAGAGGTAAGCAAAGAATCTTATGTTCAACGACTTTAAAAAGTGGAAGTAACATACTGACACATGTACACCAAGTAAAAGTGCTGGTCAGTTATGGAGCCAAGATCTCTCTAAAAGCTACCAGAATATTTTTGTTTTTGAATTGCAGTGTCTATCACAAGCATCTCTGTTTTGAGCTTGAGAGTTTGCTATGACTTCTTTTATGTCAGGTGGACCTTGTATTGTCTTATGGTCACTTGTTTGTTGCCTTGTGCTTCCTTTGTTCTTACTATTAAAATGCATTACTGGTATAAAGTTTTCCCAGGATTCTAGTCAGGTTGCAGAAACATTTGAATTGCAGCTCTCAAAGCAGAACACTGGAACTAACTAATTTATATTTTGCCTTAACAAGTGATCCTCACCAACTAAATAATTTAGTTATAATGCTTAATATTGATGAAACTTTTGGGCTCATTTGGTACCAAACTTCTTGCTTGTTAAAACTACTGTATGCGTAGTGAGTTGGCTTTAATTTCTGCAGACAAAAACCAAGCAACGGTAATTTCAGGTCTGGTTGGGTTAATATAAGGACAGTGGCATAAAATACAACATTAGAGTGCACCCATACCTATTTGTGGTTCACAGATTCACCTATTTAGATTTAAAACCACTCGCAGAAAACTTTTCACTAATTTTAAAAAAAATGTTTGAAATAGAATGCAGTTTCAGAAGCTGAAATAATTAAGCACAATACTATTTACTCTATTCACTGGCTTCTGAATACCAGCCAATCCAGGAGGCCCATTCATTTTTCTTGCCGCTGATTGGCTTTAGTCCCTAAGAGTGGTCTCAAGTATTTGCAAATTTCAGCTATTTGTGTGTCTGTGGTGGCTCCTAAACTCAGTGAAAACCTCTGTAAAGGAAAGGTGGAAATGGGTCTTGGAGACTCGTTTAATGTTCAAATCAAAATCAGTCTTCCCATTTAAGAATTGCACAGAAATAAACTTAAGCTTTCTAGAAGATATTTTGAGGTTGTTAGGAAAATTATCTAAGTTCATTTACTTATGAGTTTATTTGAAAGGTTATGTTTTCATATTATTCTGTTTGCTGTTTTATACTATTGACTCCTTTCTTTTGTTGTATACTCAACTGTTTTTTAGATGTTTTCTTGGGGGTTAGAAATGTTTTCACATGTGTGTGTTACCAACTGCTTTTATCATTGAT